>CM051234.1:36008094-36048094 GCA_027917425.1 Gastrophryne carolinensis
TAAAGAATGATGGCCTGACCTCGCCCACCTACAAACTCACTTTTCCTCGCCTCCATGGCTGCCAAGGAGGAAACTCCCCGGTGAGGAGAGAAACCTTCCAGCAGTTGCTAATTATAATGTTAAGGTGCACAATGGTGTGTCATTGTTGTGAACGGTGAACAGTGTAACATTTTGCTTTGTATTCAATGCCCGAAGCCGTTCCTTTACCAGGGACATTCTTCCCCCGGCTGAAATAGGGTAAAGGGACCCCTGCCGTGCAAATTTGTCACACAAAAAATCTGCAGAGGCCGAAAGGCGGCTGCTGTGTGTTGTGGCCCGGAGGAGCCGCTCCCCTCAATGGCTGTGTTGGAGAGGTCAGAGGCTAATTGCCGAGGGCAGCTCTCATTAGCAGTGAAAAGACTGGGTGGACAAACTGATTCTCTTCTTGTGTCGCCTTTATGGTGGACAAGCTGAACCTGAATAGAGGTTAACAAGTTTAGGTTGAATGTGTTCACACCACCCATATAGAAACTTCATCTTGAGTCAATGAAGAGTCCAGAGGCTCCTAAATATAAAAAAACACCATCAGCTCCATCCCTGACTTTAACCAAACCCTCAAGAAGTTTTTAAGGTTGGCCCTAAACATATCTCAGTTGGGGAACATTTGGGAAACGACAATAGACAGCTGTTGGAGAAATTGAGGTCTTCAGCCTGTAATTAGATTGAAACTGGCTGATATAGAACATAGAAACATAGAAACATAGAAGGGTGACGTCAGAAGAAGACCATACGGTCCATCTAGTCTGCCCTTATGTGTATACTGTATGTACTCTTTATCTTAGGATAGATGTGTGCTTATCCCAGGCATGTTTAAATTCAGTGACTGTTGATTTTTCACCTACCTCTGCTGGAAGTTTGTTCCCAGCATCTACTACTCTTTCTGTAAAATAATATTTTCTAACATTGCTCCTGATCTTCCCCCCGACTAACTTCAGGTTGTGCCCCCTTGTTCTATCATTAAGTTTCTTCTTAAAAACACTTTCCTCCTGAACCTTATTCAATCCTTTCACATATTTAAAGGTCTCAATCATGTCCCCCCTCTCCCTTCTTTCCTCCAGACTGTACAAATTAAGTTCTTTAAGTCTCTCCTGATAAGTTTTAAGTGTAAGTCCTTCCACCATTTTTGTTGCCGGCCTTTGGACACGTTCTATTTGAATAATGTCTTTTTGCAGGTAAGGTCTCCAGAACTGCACACAGTATTCTAGCTGTGGCCTCACCAGGGCTCTATACAGCGGCATCACAACCTCCCTCTTCCTACTGGTGATGCCTCGAGCTATGCAGCCGAGCATCCTGCTTGCTTTTCCCACTGCCTGGCTACACTGTCCACTCATCTTGCAGCTATCAGTAATCAGTACCCCTAAATCTCTCTCCTCCGAGGTCCTGGATAACACAGTGCTGCCCATACGGTACTCAGGGATTCCGTCTATGCAAGTGCAGGATTTTACATTTAGAGATGTTAAACTAGTTTGCACAATTTTGACCATCTATCCAGTAATGTCTGGGCATTGTGGCACCTTGGGACCTTCTTGGGCACATACACAGGAGGTAATTAACTCAAATGGTTTATTTGGAGTCACAAAGACCAACTTAAACAGGCTTTCTTCAGCACATATATGGAAACACAGATGCGCATAACAAACAGCTGTCCCTGTAATCCCAGTTCAGATGACTCCCCATGCCTCCTCACAGGTCACTTCAGATACTCTGGGCAAGTGCTGGTCTTGTTGTCCTCACATGGAGATGAGGTATCCAATACAAGCAACAACAAAGACAGATGTTGATGTTTCTTGGACCATGAAAACATTTGGGGACTTCCTATAGTAATGGTCCGTTTAGACAGAGTGATTCGAGTGAGAAGTCGCTAAATTGATCATAATTGAGTCAAAACGCTCTGTGGAAATGGCCACTGCAATCAAATGATGAATTGGTTCGGTTCCCGTTGCATCATTTTGGCTGACCAAAAACTTCTTGTTCATCGCTTGATGGTTGATGGTCACCCTAAAAAAAATGTGTCGCTTAATCGCAGAATATTTATATGGCCATTGAGCGAATAGTCAATTTATCTGCTCCTGTAAACCCAACATTGTTGAGATCAAGTTGCAATGCCAATAGCAGAGCCAGATATTGCTCCCCGATCTGCTGCTCCCCCTCCGGTATTACCTTTGGGCAATTCTACTCACCTCGTCGGGGCATCCTTCGGATTCTTGGCGACCTCCCGACTGGCGGCGCCATCTTACATCCCATTAGGCACCGTGCGCGCCCCCTAATCTTGCGTCTGCCCATGAATGGGATGCAATGGAGCTGCCCGAAATCCCGTGAGACTTTGCTCATCCAAAAGGTAAGTAGGGGCCGATGGGGGGGAATTGGCCCCTTTTTATTTTAAGTTAGATGTTCCTCTTTAAAGGACCACCAGTCTGCTGATGAAATAGAAAGTCTTGTTGTTGCACTGTTGTCCACACACAGTGGTTTTATTTCTTACACCAGCACCAGTAACGCGAGCCTAGTAACTGCATGCTTAGAGGAAAACTCCCTTTTTGTCAGTTTTTTCATGTTCATCCTTATTGCTTTCCTCTTCTGGGATACATTTGTGCCCCCAGACCTTTGGTTTACTTATCATTATATTCTTCATTATATTATATATCTTATATTCTTGTTTTTCTCACTTGGTAAAGTAGGGATGTGACTTGGTGCTAGTTTGGGAAGCCACAGGGAGTGGCAATTGGACGGCCATATGGACAATTCCCAGGCAATTTCCTATACCATGGACTAACAATTCCCTATACCAGGGTGCCCCTCTGTGTGAAACCCCCTGGGTTGGCTGGCGCTCCCACACCGCATGCGCAGGCTGTGGCTACATCCCCGTCAAGGTGCGTTAACATTGTATTTCGTTATACAAAATTTGTCTTTGATTAGGGCCCCCAAACACAACTTTACATGAGGCCCCTGTCTACCACCAGCTATACTCATTAAAGTGGACCAACACCCAGGGGCTGATCCCGGCCCGATCAGATCCCTCCCCGCGGGATATCCCGATTTTGGATGCCCCGCGGGGAGGGATCTGATCGGCCCGGGAATCTTATAGATCCCCCCTGTGTGTTGGAAACCCCCCAGGAAGCCCACAATCCTACCTTCTCCCCGTTCCTGTGGCGCATGCACGTCCGCCGCCTCCCGCGCGTCCCTCTAGCAGGGCACGCTCCTGCGCTGGCCGTTTGAGAATGGCCGGCGTGGGTGCGCTCCCTGTAAGAGGGACGCGCGGGAGGCGGAAGCGGACGCGCTCTGATTGTCCATTGCTGCCTCTCGCTTGTCCGTCGGCGGGGATTGGATGCAGCGGTCACGTAGGAGTGTGGTGAGGTGAGTTTTCGGGGCTTTCTGGGGGGTTTCACACAGCGGGGCACCCCCAATCGAGGTGCCCCACCGAAGTCGACCAAAACCCAGGATAGTCAAAATCCTGGGTGTTGGTCCACTTTAATAATAAATACCCTTTAACTGCACAATGCTCACATATGTCTTACTACCTACTATGGCTCACTATCTGTGACTATACCCAGTCTCCTCTGATCCTCTGATCTGAATCAACAACCTCGAATGACTCCCCACTACCCAAGGTACGTTTTTTTCCTCCAATGTCTTGTTTTGTATATATAATTATTTCAGATTGATTTTATTTCATTTTAATAGTTGTGACATGGAGAGCTCTTTAACTCTGATCATCCAATAAGATATTGAGAACCTCACTGCAATCAGCATTTGAAGAGTTACAGAGGAACTAAAGGGTGACATGGTATGTGATGCAGTGCCGGCGTCAGCACCCGGCAAGGCGGGGCAGCTGCAGCCGGGGCCCCCACTCTCTTGGAGGCCCACTGACAGGGCCGGCCTTTGGGTTATGCGATGGCACTTGACCGATGGCGGACTGGGATGCGCCGCCACAGCTGTTGCCCACATCTCCTCGTATGGGGGGGTTCCACACAACGGGGCATCTTGATTTAGATTCCAGGGGAGGAAGTGCTGGGTTTTGTTCTGCTTTTAAGTTGTTCCCCCAGCTGATTTCCTATCCCTGGAGCATCCCAATCTGTGATACCCTCCTGTGTGACACCCCCTGGGATCGCTGGCATACCCACTATGCAAGCAATTCCACCCCTGAATTTTGGTCTGCTTTACAGAGGCATCTCAATTTGGGATGCCCCTGTTTGTGAAAGACCCCCCTGGTTTGGCTGTTAACTCAAACTGGAGATCCCACAGTGCATTCACCCGTTCGAAGAAAGTAATGATAATGCGGGGGGGGGGGGGTCACAAACAGGGGCATCCAAAATCAGGTTAATCTAGATTCAGAAGGGGTTTGGTGCTCTTCACAGTAGACCAAAACTAGAGTTTTGGTCCAAATTAGCGTGATCCTTAGGGGGCATCCAGATTTGGGACGTCCCTCGGTGATGTGACGTGACTCTTCACCACAAAGGGGCCCACTGAGACCATGCTGCCCAAGGGCCCACATAAACCTGGAGCCGGCCCTGGTGTGATATTACACACAGCAAAGGGGCCCCCTGAAACTCTCTTACCCAAGGAACCACATAAACCTGGAGTCGCTCCTGACCTATGAAGTGCAATATTTGCAATGATACTTTTGTAAATAGTGGAATATTCACTACTCACCTATTCACTAGGGATAAGGTAGGGAGATGCCTGTGAGTTCTGCTTCCCCATAAATGGCCAGCAAAGGGCTGTAGCGGGGACATACAGTACAGTGTAGTAAACTCTCAGTGTCTCTGTGGGGTGCAAATTAGGGCTCAGCATGGGGGAAAGGACATGATAACTAGGCACGGTTGGTGAACAATAGCAAACAGGGGATTTAGTATTTAGAAGGACAAAGGCTTAGGAACGCTCTGCAGTGAGCCATTGTCCTAAAAGCCAAAGGGAGGCAGACAGACCGCTGTCACCTTAACACAGGGGCCTACATCGCATAGAGGCAGGGGAGGCGGCTGCTACCTGGCCTGTGATAGAAGGGGGCCCAGCACCAGCTGCCTTCCCCACCTTGCTGCACCTGTGTCCAACACCCGGTATGGTCTGTTGTATGTCTAGGGTGCCTTCACTGTATGCTAGGGAATCCTATGGACCTTACCACTGGCATTCCGTGCAGACAGAACACTGCATACAGATGTGGCATTCTTCAGTGTGATCAGCTTTCTGTGATGTGTGAGTCATCTCTCCATAGCAGTGCTGGCATAGCTGTTAATATTCTAATGAAAGAGCATGTCTTACAATTGTGACATCAGCTGCATGCCTGGCTGTTACAATGTAACACAGCAAAGAGCTCTGCAGCTTTCTACAATATAACAGAAGGAACGCTGCCTTGCGTGTTATATTGTACAGTGCCTTGTGTTTTACATTGTGTGTTACATTGTACAGTACAGCTTTCTGTGATGTGTGAGTCATCTCTCCATAGCAGTGCTGTGATTGAGAGATGAATTGTCCACCGCAGAAAGCTGTAAGCGGTTAATATTCTAATGACTTTTGTTACAATTGTGAAATCAGCTGCATGCCTGGCTGTTACAATGTAACACAGCAAAGAGCTCTTCAGCTTTCTACAATATAACAAAAGGAACTCTGCCTTGCGTGTTACATTGTACAGTGCCTTGTGTGTTACATTGTACAGTACAGCTTTCTGTGATGTGTGAGTCATCTCTCCATAGCTGTTAATATTCTAATGACAGAGCATGATTTTTGTTACAATTGTGACATCAGCTGCATGCCTGGCTGTTACAATGTAATACAGCAAAGAGCTCTTCAGCTTTCTACAATGTAACAGAAGGAACTCTGCCTTGCGTGTTACATTGTACAGTACAGCTTTCTGTGATGTGTGAGTCATCTCTCCATCGCAGTGCTGTGATTGAGAGATGAATTGTCCACTGCAGAAAGCTGTAAGCTGTTAATATTCTAATGACTTTTGTTACAATTGGGACATCAGCTGCATGCCTGGCTGTTACAATGCAACACAGCAAAGAGCTCTTCAGCTTTCTACAATATAACAAAAGGAACTCTGCCTTGCGTGTTACATTGTACAGTGCCTTGTGTTTTACATTGTACAGTACAGCTTTCTGTGATGTGTGAGTCATCTCTCCATAGCAGTGCTGCGATTGAGAGATGAATTGTCCACCGCAGAAAGCTGTAAGCTGTTAATATTCTAATGACTTTTGTTACAATTGTGATGTGTGAGTCATCTCTCCATAGCTGTTAATATTCTAATGACAGAGCATGATTTTTGTTACAATTGTGACATCAGCTGCATGCCTGGCTGTTACAATGTAACACAGAAAAGAACTCTTCAGCTTTCTACGGTGTAACAGGTTTTTGAAACTCCTAACATGAATTTCATTGCCATCAGTTCTGCTACCTCTGTAGTGTGGACAATAAATAGACCACGTTGGAGCCCACTGTCCCCAAACTGCCCCCTATCAGAATGGGGGGGGGGGTGGGATCCCTATTTTTACCACCTCCAGTGCTGGCTCACGTTGTGGGTTATAGGGTTATCCTTGGCTGGTCTCACCTCCCCCTCCCTGACAAACTCTAAACATAGGTCTTTCTCCAACCCGGGTCCCTTTCCAACAAACGGATCAGGGGAGAAGGGAAGGGAGAAAAACCTCCCCCCAAAAAACTTGCCCCCTATCAGCACTTTACCGTATCAGTAAGTACAGTATATTTGCTATTTTTTTTTTGGGGTGGGGGGGCACTATGAATTTTGCTATGGGGTCCTGTGAAACCTATGTACACCCCTGCCTTTACCTACCTTGATCTGACATTTATGGCTCCCCCAACCCTTGTCCAATGGTATTCAATGTAGAGTGACTCTATGGTATGGCCTATCTTGTATCGTCATTCACCTTCCATCTTCCTCTTTTTTTAAACCTTCTCTACCATTTCTTCCACCTTTCGGTTTCTGTCATCTACCCCCTTCTCCTTCTATCGTAGGGGTTTATTCATCAAGGGATAGCGGCAGGTAGCGCCTCATAGCGGCAGGCAGCGTCTGGTGAACGCCGGGCGCTGTGCACAATACCACATTGATGAAGGCGATTCTGGTGAGCGACTCTAACAGCGCCATGTAGCGTCACATGTATTATTACAGGTGGCTCAGCGTATAGCGCCGGCGCTCTAGCTTCCAGAGCACCAGGTATTACCTCTAAACACCTATGGGATCCCACATGACCCACACAAGAAGCCTACCCCAAATTATGGCACCACCACACTTATTCCAATAAAGATATATCCATTTTATTATTTATCCAATACAAAAAGATAGATTAAAAACAATTAAAAAACAAAGTCACATACGGGGGCGCTATGGGTAAAATGTTCCTCTCAAAAACATATGTGTCCCATATATTGTGCCAAATTATTTGTACAATTAGTGCTCCTATATGCACACTATATAACCCCAAATATAAAAAAAATATATACATATACAATACAATACACTAGTACATACAATAATAAAGTGCAATTACAGTGATAAAGGATCCTTTTGCCCAGATGAAGTAACGGGGAGACCGTTACGAAACGCGTCGGCTGGGACGGGGTGTATCGCTTGGCTAAACTGTTCCTCAATGGTGATGTACATAGCACATTTGTTTTGATTTTTAGTTTATCTTTTTTCTCCCTTGGCTTTTCCTTAGGGGTATATATATCAGTTCAGCATATCACTGTAATTGCACTTTATTATTGTATGTACTAGTGTATTGTATATAGATTCTTTTTAGAGCATAGAATTTTTTTTTTTGATATTTGGGGTTATGTAGTGTGCTACTGTATACTGTATGTTCTCTTTATCTTGTGTATATACTGTATGTTCTCTTTATCTTAGATGTGTGCTTATCCCAGGCATGTTTACATTCAGTGACTGTTGATTTTTCAACTACCTCTGCTGGAAAAATCAACAGTCCTAAGATAGAGAGAACATACAGTATACACATAAGATAAAGAGAACATACAGTATATACATAAGATACAGAGAACATACAGTATATACATAAGATACAGAGAACATACAGTATATACATAAGATAGAGAGAACATACAGTATATACATAAGATACAGAGAACATACAGTGTACACATAAGATACAGAGAACATACAGTATATACATAAGATACAGAGAACATACAGTATACACATAAGATACAGAGAACATACAGTATACACATAAGATAAAGAGAACATACAGTATATACATAAGATATAGAGAACATACAGTATACACATAAGATACAGAGAACATACAGTATATACATAAGATACAGAGAACATACAGTATATACATAAGATACAGAGAACATACAGTATACACATAAGATACAGAGAACATACAGTATACACATAAGATACAGAGAACATACAGTATATACATAAGATACAGAGAACATACAGTATACACATAAGAAACAGAGAACATACAGTATACACATAAGATATAGAGAACATACAGTATATACATAAGATACAGAGAACATACAGTATACACATAAGATACAGAGAACATACAGTATACACATAAGATACAGAGAACATACAGTATATACATAAGATACAGAGAACATACAGTATACACATAAGATACAGAGAACATACAGTATACACATAAGATAAAGAGAACATACAGTATATACATAAGATATAGAGAACATACAGTATACACATAAGATACAGAGAACATACAGTATATACATAAGATACAGAGAACATACAGTATATACATAAGATACAGAGAACATACAGTATACACATAAGATACAGAGAACATACAGTATACACATAAGATACAGAGAACATACAGTATACACATAAGATATAGAGAACATACAGTATATACATAAGATACAGAGAACATACAGTATATACATAAGATACAGAGAACATACAGTATACACATAAGATACAGAGTACATACAGTATACACATAAGATACAGAGAACATACAGTATACACATAAGATATAGAGAACATACAGTATATACATAAGATACAGAGAACATACAGTATACACATAAGATACAGAGAACATACAGTATACACATAAGATACAGAGAACATACAGTATACACATAAGATACAGAGAACATACAGTATACACATAAGATAAAGAGAACATACAGTATACACATAAGATAAAGAGAACATACAGTATACACATAAGGGCAGACTAGATGGACCGTATGGTCTCCTTCTGCCGTCAACCTTCAATGGCCCTTATTTATGAAGGGATAGCGCCAGGTAGCGACTGGTGAGCGACCGGTAACGACGGGCCCCGCCACGAGAACGCCGGCTCCCCACCACAATCACACATTTATCAAGCCGATCCTGCTTAGCGACTGAGATAGCGCCATATAGCGACTCATTCATCATTATTCCAGCCTCAGCCCACAGCGCCAGCGAGCGACCTTGAACAGCGACAGGTATGACCTCTCGCTACCTGGCGCTCTCCAGTGCATTTCAATGGAACAATCTTTAAATATTCATAATTTATTGTTATTAATTTTTTTTTTTTTTTTAAATGTGAAAAATTCTGTGACCACTTCTGCCATTTTAAATATTTTTTTTAAGGTAAAAAAAATAAAAAAAAAAATTGTACAGAATTGATATTACAGGTCTGATATTAATGTATTCATATTACAAAATTATTTTAAAAACTTTGGTTTCCAAAATTATGGTTGTTTGGGGGTTAAAAAACTACTTTTAACACATCGCCGCCAGCGCTCTGGGGTTTAAACATGCATTTTACAGCGCAAGAATTTTTTGAGCGTGATTTGTTAATGAATATGGTGGGAGCCGGTCGCTAGGGCCAGTCGCTATCATGCGCTCCCATACAGCGCGGAACCTGTCAAATAGCGACTCCTCACCCAATATTCAACATTACGCCAAACCGACTGAGTCGCTATCAACTACCGAACAACGGCCAAGCACAGCGACTACTAGCGGGCGCTCTGAAAATGCCGCTACAGTCGCTCATCTGTCGCTACCTGGCGCTATTAATGAATCGGCCTCCCCGTTTCTATGTGTGTAGGCCACTATAGTCACTTTACATGGAGGGCTTGGTAGCTACCATTAGAACATGTCAGACCAGAGTAGAGAATGTGGAAGCCAGGGAGGTCATGCTTTATCCAAATTCCTCTATTAAAGGACCACACATAGACACGGAGCAAAGGCCAAACCAAATGAGTGATCATCCTGAAAAAAAAAAAAGACAGCCGACAGCTAAAAAAGACAAAACGCACAAGAGATTTCACACCTGACCTCAGAGTTCCTCGTCCAGCACCTGCCGCCATTATTCTAAACAGACCTTCAGCTTTTCAGATTAAAGGTTAATGAAGAGAGCCGGAATTTTTGTCTTAATTAGGGAAAAAATGATATTGAGTTGTATTGTTTTCTCACGTGTTCCAATTAAGGGGAATTTGTTCGCGAGGAAGCGGTTGTGTCATGCTCAGTAGTGTGTCAATGTGTAAATGAATGTGACGTCTGTGAGGGCAGCCATGCTGAATTATCCGCAGGTACAGTCTTCAGCGCCGCTAATGGACGCTTGATGAAAATGCTGGTAAAACTGACAACACTGCATATCCGTCATTGACAAGATTGAACATCTGTAAAGTCCTAGAATGTGATTTTGAAGCTGATTTAACACTATTATTTAACACGCCATTTGTGCTTCTATGTAGCGCAATGGGTGTCTTGCGCTATAATGGTGCTGAACAAGTGACGCTGTAGTATCCTGTCCATTGATAAATGTCTGGGGGGCGCTGCAGAAGCTTCTCCCTCAATCAATGCATATAAAGCCGCCCAGAGCAACACCACATATAACAAGAGGGAAACACTGAAGCCGATAGGTAGCGCCAGTTAAGTGCGTCCGACACTCGGTGCTGAAGCCCATATTTTAGAAAAAAAAAAACAACACCAGCACCGGCGCTATAAAACTGAGCGCCGGATGCAATATAAAAAATGTCTGTTTCTGAACACATATCCACAGCACCAGAACGAAAACACATGGAATTACATTGGTTTAACACTATGGGGCTTATTTAAGGAGGGATAGCGCCAGGTAGCGACTCGTAGCGGCAGGCAGCGTCTGGTGAACACTGGGTGCTGTACGCAAAACCACATTTAAAGTGGACCAACACCCAGGATTTTGACTATCCTGGGTTTTGGTCCACTTCGGTGGGGCACCCCGATCGGGGGTGCCCCGCTGTGTGAAACCCCCTAGAAAGTCCCAAAAACTCACCTCACCCCGCTCCCACGTGACCGCTGCAGCCAATCCCCGCCGGCGGACAAGCGAGAGGCAGCGTCCGCCCCCGCCTCCCGCGCGTCCCTCTTACAGGGAGCGAACCAACGCCGGCCATTCACAAACAGTCGGCGCGGAAGCGCGCCCTGCTAGAGGGACGCGTGGGAGGCAGCAATGGTGGACGCGCATGCGCCGCTGGAACGTGGAAAAGGTAGGATTGTGGGCTTCCTGGGGGGGTTCACCTCGCGGGACATCCCAGTTTCGGATGCACCGCGGGGAGGGATCTGATCGGCCCGGGAATCTTATAGATTCCCGGGCCGATCCCCCCTGGGTGTTGGTCCACTTTAAGAAAGCGAATCTGGTGAGCGAATCTAACAGCGCCATGTAGCATCACATGTACAGGCGGCTCAGCGTATAGCGCCTCTAACAGCGTCATGTAGCATCACATGTATTATTACAGGCGGCTCAGTGTATAGCGCCTCTAACAGCGTCATGTAGCGTCACATGTATTATTACAGGCGGCTCAGCGCATAGCGCCTCTAACAGCGTCATGTAGCATCACATGTATTATTACAGGCGGCTCAGTGTATAGCGCCTCTAACAGCGCCATGTAGCATCACATGTATTATTACAGGCAGGTCAGTGTATAGCGCCTCTAACAGCGCCATGTAGCATCACATGTATTATTACAGGCAGGTCAGTGTATAGCGCCTCTAACAGCGCCATGTAGCATCAGATGTATTATTACAGGCAGGTCAGTGTATAGCACCTCTAACAGCGCCATGTAGCATCACATGTATTATTACAGGCAGGTCAGTGTATAGCGCCTCTAACAGCGCCATGTAGCATCACATGTATTATTACAGGCGGCTCAGTGTATAGCGCCTCTAACAGCGCCATGTAGCGTCACATGTATTATTACAGGCAGGTCAGTGTATAGCGCCTCTAACAGCGCCATGTAGCATCAGATGTATTATTACAGGCAGGTCAGTGTATAGCGCCTCTAACAGCGCCATGTAGCATCACATGTATTATTACAGGCAGGTCAGTGTATAGCGCCTCTAACAGCGCCATGTAGCATCACATGTATTATTACAGGCAGGTCAGTGTATAGCGCCTCTAACAGCGCCATGTAGCATCACATGTATTATTACAGGCAGGTCAGTGTATAGCACCTCTAACAGCGCCATGTAGCATCACATGTATTATTACAGGCGGCTCAGCGTATAGCGCCGGCGCTCTAGCTTCCAGAGCGCCACGTATTACCTGTCGCTACCTGTCGCTCTCCTGTACATTTCAACGGGGCTTCATTAGTTGTGTATAAATATCGTGTTTGGCAACTACATTTTTTTTTTGCTCCAATCATTGTGTCACCTCTCCTGGCTGCAAACAAACACTTTTATAAATTTGTTTGACTTTTTATATTTTTATGCAGAATTATCATTACAGGTCTGGCTCTAAAGTGTAAATGTCACAGTGTTATAACAATGTCATTCCATGTGTTTCCGCTTTGTTACTGGTGGATATGTGTTTAAAAGCAAACTTTAATCACACAGCGTCTGTCGCTCTATGCTATAGCGCCCAGCTTTAGAGCGCAGACCCTGTGTGTGTGTAGTGCTGTTAAATATGGTGTGGAGCGCCGAGTGCCGGACGCACTGAGCTGGCGCTACCTCTCGCTCGCTGCAGCGTTGTGCTGGTGCTAGAACGCTCAACATACATCACATTCATAAATGCCGGCCAGGTTACTACAGTGACCGAGACGCTAGGTTACAGCGTCCCGATACCCACTTACACCGCCTACTAGCGGTTGCTCTAATAGACGCTTATTTGGCAATATGCGGCGATAGTAGTGAATCAGCCTCCACAACACTGACAATGCAATGGCACACCTGCACATACAATTCTGGCAAAAATGAAAAAGAAATATAATATAATAATATATATATATATATATATATATATATATATATATATGACAATATAAGTGTTTGGTTGGTGGCCAGGAGCCAAAACTATCATCATATGATACAATAGTGGGTAAAAGTGGATCCAAACATACAGCGCCGGTGCTTTACACTGAGCCGCCGCTAGTTATACATGTGACGCTATATGACGCTATTAGAGGCGCTCACCAGATTGACTTTTATATATATGGTTTTCACATACTGCGCTCGGCGTTCACCAGACGCTACGTGGTACTACGTGGCATTAGCGCTTCTTAAATAAGGCCCTTTGTTGCGATATATATCCATATACAAAGAAGATACATTTTTAGACAGTCTGATTGTTTCTAAGCAAACCAACAACACAATACAAAGTGAATTATTAAGGGCCAGGGTTGTACAAAGCCTTACTGGGGCCCCATAGCAGGGACCTTGCCACGGTTCCCCATCAGCACCCCCCCATCGCTTGGACGCTCTCCACCAGGGTTCTGGGTAAATGAGGCTGCGCACGTCTGCCCCCATCATGGGCCCAACCTGCAACCAACCTCCCCCCACCCATGAGAGATGAACACTCACTATCTGGCGCGCGTGTCCACAGGGTACAACAGCGCAAGTCCATGGAGACCAGCCATCAGCGGCATACACTCTATATAGGTGAAGGGAGGCTGGGGCTGGATGGGCCTGTTGCCCCTACTGCCTCTATGGTATGTATGCCCCTGATTAACTGGTGCTACCTATCGCTCGCTGCAGCATTGTCCTGTTGTTATATGTGGCTTTTCCTCAGGGTGCTACATATGCATTGATTCAGGGAGAGCGTTTCTACAGCGCCCTTCAGACATCACATTTATAAATGCTGGACAGGACACTACAGCGTCACTTGTTAGTGCCAGACACTAGTGGACACTCTAAGCGCCGGTACATAGACGCTCAAATGGCAATACGCGGTGCTAGCTTTAAATCAGCCTTAACATTTATCAGTGCTGAAAAGGATATTACAGCGCCACTTGTCCAGCCGCTATGCTAGGTCCTAGCGCCAGACACCCGCTTGCAGCAACCACTTCCGGACACTCTAAGCGCCGCTACATAGGCCCTTATTTATGAAGGAATAGCGACAGGTAGCGACTGGTGAGCGGCCGGTAATGACGGGCCCCGCCACGAGAACGCCGGCTCCCCACCACAATCACACATTTATCAAGCCAATCCTGCTTAGCGACTGAGATAGCGCCATATAGCCACTCATTCATCATTATTCCAGCCTCAGCCCACAGCGCCAGCGTCCGACCTTGAACAGCGACAGGTATGACCTCTCGCTACCCGGCGCTCTCCAATGCATTTCAATGGAACAATCTTTAAATATTCATAATTAATTGTTATTAATTTTTTTTTTTTTTTTAAATGTGAAAAATTCTGTGACCACTTCTGCCATTTTAGATAAAATAGATTTAAGGTAAAAAAAATAATAAAAAAAATTTGTACAGAATTGATATTACAGATCTGATATTAATGTATTCATATTACAAAATTATTTTAAAAACTTGTTTTTTTGGTTTCCAAAAATATGGTGGTTTGGGGGTTAAAAAACTACTTTTAACCCATCGCCGCCAGCGCTCTGGGGTTTAAACATGCATTTCACAGCGCGAGAATTTTTTGAGCGTGATTTTTTAATGAATATGGTGGGAGCCGGTCGCTAGGGCCAGTCGCTATCATGCGCACCCAATACAGCGCGGAACCTGTCAAATAGCAACTCCTCACCCAATATTCAACATTACGGCAAACCGACTGAGTCGCTAACAACTACCGAACAACGGCCAAGCACAGCGACTACTAGCGGGCGCTCTGAAAATGCCGCTACTGTCGCTAAACTGTCGCTACCTGCCGCTGTTAATGAATCGGCCTCCCCGACGCTCAAATTGCAATACGTGGTGCTAGTCTTAAATCAGCCTCTATACATTGTTACTCTTATGTGGATCTTATGATATCACCTCTGCTTGAAAATGGTAAAAGGTATTTCTTAGAAAAGCACATCATCATTTTCATCTGTTTATATGTGTGCACCCCCTTCACCTTCTTCCTGGAATGTCTGGGCAAGAGGGATTTCCCCAGCCTCATGGGGATGGTTTTCTGTTGCACTGTCTATCCCTCTATCTAGTGCTGTCATATTTAATCTTTTATTCCCATATCACACATTTATTCCCATATTCCTCCTATCCATCCGTCAACCAAGGGGTGTGGCCTAATTTAACAAATGTCCCTCTTTCCCACCCTGAAAAGTTGGTAGGTATGATGTATATACTTGATAAATAATTAAGTTCTGGTAGATTGGGGGAGGGGGGGGGGGTTAATTGGTAAAAAAATACATGTTTGCTGAAAGCAGTGGCAGACTGGGGAAACAAATCTGCCCTGGAGTTTACCAGTCCATGGCAGGCCTGAGACATCCCTGCTGAGGCCCCCAACCATGATTCTGGGGCTATAACATTGGGGCTCGGGTTGTGGCTTGTGGGTACAGTGGGGATGAGAGGGAGACGAAGGGAGCAGGGATTGAATGTGGGTGTAAAAAGCAGCAGTCCAACTGGCCCCCACACAGTGCGGCTCACCGGGCATTATCCCAGGTCTTCCTATGGCCAGTCTGCCCCTGGCTGAAAGCCTTTTGCAGTTATGGTAGAACCAGTGTGCTCTAGGGATATCTGACCCATCCATGGCTGCCCAATGGCTCAAGGAGCTTTAGACCATTATTGGCAGGAAGGGTGGTAACATGTCAGAACTGCCCAGTTAGCATAAGACACCTGGGTTGACAAAGGTTTACCTTTTTTCCCCTATGACTTAAACATGTGAAAGGACTGAATAAGGTTCAGGAGGGAAGTGTTTTTAAGAAAAAACTTAATGATAGAACAAGGGGCCCAACCTGAAGCTAGTCGGAGGGAAGTTGAAAAATCGACAGTAAGTGAATTTAAACATGCCTGGGATAAGCACACATCTATCCTAAGATAAAGAGAACATACAGTATACACATAACATATAGAGAACATACAGTATACACATAAGATAAAGAGAACATACAGTATACACATAAGATAAAGAGAACATACAGTATACACATAAGATATAGAGAACATACAGTATACACATAAGATAAAGAGAACATACAGTATATACATAAGATAAAGAGAACATACAGTATACACATAAGATAAAGAGAACATACAGTATACACATAAGATAAAGAGAACATACAGTATACACATAAGATAAAGAGAACATACAGTATACACATAAGATACAGAGAACATACAGTATACACATAAGATAAAGAGAACATACAGTATACACATGAGATAAAGAGAACATACAGTATACACATAAGATATAGAGAACATACAGTATACACATAAGATACAGAGAACATACAGTATACACATAAGATATAGAGAACATACAGTATACACATAAGATACAGAGAACATACAGTATACACATAAGATATAGAGAACATACAGTATACACATAAGATAAATAGAACATACAGTATACACATAAGATACAGAGAACATACAGTATACACATAAGATACAGAGAACATACAGTATACACATAAGATAAAGAGAGCATACAGTATACACATAAGATACAGAGAACATACAGTATACACACAAGATAGAGAGAACATACAGTATACATATAATAGCAGACTAGATGGACCGTATGTTTCTATGATTTCTGATGAAGAAAAAAAAAAGAGCCACAAGCATACATTGCAAAATAAAGAGACCAACCAAAATCCAGAGACACCAAATATGACTTTTCGCTGGGGCCCAAAGCTGTCCTTCAATGTTGCTCCTGGATTCTATGGAATCAGTTTAGCCATTCATTCCATAAAGTGTGTCTGTGTTCCATGTTTTCCACATGGACACCCTCCTTATGTAAATCTACCTTATACTTTAGATTTCTGATTACCTGATTGCTAACCACAATGCTACTATCTGCTGCTGCATTCTGCCTCCAGGTGTTGAGGGCCCTATCAGCTGACTGTCTATGAGCTCAGCCTTGGGTTAGATACATTGAGGAACGATCAACCAGATCCTATTTAGTTGGTTGTCTTAAACCTAAGCATTTAAAATGCTTTAATTGTGACAGCTTAAAGTGGACCAAAACCCAGGATTTCGACTATCCTGGGTTTTGGTCCTTGCCCCTGGGGCACCCCGATGGGTGATGTTCCGCTGTGTGAAACCCCCCAGGTCACCTGAACAAATTCACCTCTTCCAGGTCCTACGATGCATGTGCGGCCACTTGTCCAATCAGCGCGCTCGAGCCCCTTAGTCCAGGAGCTCGTCTAATGCAAGTGGATCTGAGCGTGCTGGTGGCCACATCCCCACTACCCTCTAACAGGGAGCATGCCCACGCCGGGCATTCACAAATGCCTGGAACGGGCATTCGCCCTGCCAAAAGGCATAGCGGGGATGCGGGCGCTGCTCGCGCATGCGCCGTTGGACCGGGTATGGAGTTGAGTTTTCGGACGACCTGCGGGGTTTCACACAGCAGGACACCCCCAATCAGGGATGAGCGAATATGCCTGCCCTGGACCATTTGGTCCTCTTTAACAAATGGCTAGGTTAATTTTCGATAGCGAGAACCTTGTATGGTGTGTGACCAATGTTGTCGCTATTGGAAATGAACCTCGCAATTTGTTAAGCTGTCACCATTAAAGTGTCCCAAATTTGTCCCACTGAAAAAAGGGACCACTTATGTATACAAAACAGCCTTGCGCAGTTCAAAACAACTCCCCAAAACTCACTTGCACTCAACTGCATGCATAATACTGAACCATTGTCAGCACTTACATTTGCTCCTGTATTCACAGCTGACAAGCTGGTGGTGGCCATCTTGGAGTGACTGGGAGGCTTCTTTCTTCCACCCGTGCTCCTGCCTGGCCTTAAACTGGACCAACACATGTTTTTCCTTTGACGGGTGTTGGTCCCTCAGACCGAGAATAAGAACAAGCTCAGGGGGGGCATCCAGAATGCTGGAGCCCGCCTTGAACATAACCCCCCAGAACGCCCCCACCTTTGTGACGTAACTAAAAACCTTCACATAGAAGGCTGGAAATAAATCTCTTGGTTCCTGCATGAGCAATTTTCCTAAAGGTCTACTGATAATGGAGTTCAAGGAATCCCTGTGACCTGCATCTAGATAACTCACTGAGAGAAGGACATTCCTACACACTAAAACGTCTGTTGGCTTTATGCCCAGAACTTATCTCATATATATATATATATATATATATATATATATATAACTAAGTTTAATATCAGATTATAGAATATGAAATTGAGTCTTCCTTTTAACATGGCCTCCATTAGGCTAAGCATTTCACCCTTCAGATGTGACCATGACTCACGTGACCATTCAGCGGCCAATCGCGCGACACCGTTCCCAGCGCTGGCTCAAGGTGAAGGTATGGATATTGGACTTTCTGGCTGCGCTATGTTCGGGGAGGGAGACTCCAACATTCTGGATGCCCCCCTGAGCTTGTTCTTATTCGCTGTCTGCGGGACCAACACCCGTTAGAAAGAACGGAGGTTGGCCCGGATTAGATTACATTACCCACGATGCACAGTGACAGGAAACCCAGCAGCATTTCCTTTTGCAGGCCACTGGTAGATCCATAGGAATCCACTGAGACTGGTAAATCGACCTCCACTGAGATGGCAGGAGGTCAATTAGGCCCTTATTTAAGAAAGGATAGCGTCAGGTAGCGCCTGGTTAATGAGAGGTGACAGATAGCGACCGGTCAACGCCAGACATGGCACGCAATTCCACATTTATCAAGCAGAATCTGTTTAGCGACTGGGATAGCGCCATGTAGCGTCTGATTCATCATTTTCACAGCCTCTGCGAACAGCGCCAGCGTTCAGCCTTGCACAGCGCCAGGTATGACCTCTCGCTACCTGTCGCTCTCCCATACATTTCAATGGACGATCCTTTTCTTCTCTTTAAATGGGTTTTTTTTTCCCCCAAAAATCACAAATAATTCTGTGACCTCTTCTGGCATTGAATAAGCAGTTTTTTCACATTTTTATGATTTTTTAAAAATTTCTTCAGAAATGACATTACAGGTCTGCCATTAAAGTGTTCATGTTACAATGTTGCTACAATGTAATTCCATATGTTTTCGCTTTGTTACTAGTTGATAGATGCTGGAAAACAGACTTTAATCACACCGCCTCCTGCGCTCTGGGCTTCAAACAAGCATTTTTCAGCGCCAGAGATTTGTGAGGCTGTTTTTTTGCTGAATATGTTGTGAGTCGGTCGCTATGAGCAGTCGCTAACATGCGCTCCCATACAGCGCTGTACTGGTCAAATAGCGACTCCTCACAATGTATTCATCATTACTGAACAGCGACTGAGTCGCTATAAAGTAGCGACCCACGGCTGAGCAAAGCGACTACTAGCGGGCCCTCTGAAAATGCCGCTACAGACGCTCATCTGTCGCTACCTGGCGTTAGTGATGAATCAGCCTCTTAATTTTTATGTGGTGTAACAATCTGAATTGCCCTGGGGAGGGATGCATATGAATATTGTATCGTGTAAGGGTGTTGGTCCAGTTTAAAGGGGAACACTACTGCTATAATCTCCACAATTGCCAGCAGGTGATTGGCCAACAAAAATACCCAATACAAAAATACTCCCACAATACACTGCAGCAGTGCAGTGCAAATAAGAGCCAATCAGAGCCAATAACGCCAACCAGGAAGCTGTTCGAGTCTTTTTACATTTCTCTGTGGAAAACGTGACTCCAGAGCTAACTATGCGACTGGCCGCCCTTTCCAGCAGCTACACAAACACGAGTGAGTCAGTAGAGGTATTGGTAATCTTTTATTAAATGTGATTCCGACAGTGTAACTGGTATGAATTGTATATTTATTGGTATTGATTTCTATAGCTCCAACACATCCCATGCAGGGTTACAAACAATCAGTACAATCAGTTATAATAATGCCGAGCACCAGTCTTCCCAGAGATTCCTTAGGTCTGCTCCCCAACGCATGTCGCTCACATATACATAGGTGTGGTATTTAGTGCCATAGTGCAGCCTGTGGGAATACAAAGAAGAAGAAAGAAAATTTGGGAAACACGTTCAATAGAGCACAAATTTACACAGCGGCTAAATCACTGTGAAAGCATATGATTTAATGATATATTGGATAGAGGCAGTGTGACATCACAGAAAATGCCCCCTATCTATTTACTTGAGACCGGTGACAACACAATAACTTCTATGGTGAAATCACACCTATTCTTTCAATACAGGCTGGTGACATCACAGTGACACCTATCCATTCACTACAGACTGGTGACATCACAGTGACACCTATCCATTTATTACAGACTAGTGACAACGCAATGGAGCCTATCCATTCACTACAGACAGGTGACATCACAGTTCCACCTATCCATTCACTACAGACTGGTGACATCACAGTTCCACCTATCCATTTATTACAGACTGGTGACAACACAATGGAGCCTATCCATTCACTGCAGGCTGGTGACATCACAGTTCCACCTATCCATTTATTACAGACTAGTGACAACGCAATGGAGCCTATCCATTCACTACAGACAGGTGACATCACAGTTCCACCTATCCATTTATTACAGATTGGTGACAACGCAATGGAGCCTATCCATTCACTACAGACTGGTGACATCACAGTTCCACCTATCCATTTATTACAGACTAGTGACAACGCAATGGAGCTTATCCATTCACTACAGACAGGTGACATCACAGTTCCACCTATCCATTTATTACAGATTGGTGACAACACAATGGAGCCTATCCATTCACTACAGACTGGTGACATCACAGTTCCACCTATCCATTTATTACAGACTAGTGACAACGCAATGGAGCCTATCCATTCACTACAGACAGGTGACATCACAGTTCCACCTATCCATTTATTACAGACTGGTGACATCACAGTTCCACCTATCCATTTATTACAGACTAGTGACAACGCAATGGAGCCTATCCATTCACTACAGACAGGTGACATCACAGTTCCACCTATCCATTTATTACAGACTAGTGACAACGCAATGGAGCCTATCCATTCACTACAGACAGGTGACATCACAGTTCCACCTATCCATTTATTACAGAATGGTGGCATCACAATGACATCTATTTATTCGCTACAGACTGTGATGCCCAGAGGCAGACTGGGCCCGGAAATTTCAGGGCACACATTCCTGGACCAGTATAGTATCTTAATTTCAATATATATATATATATATATATATACACACACACACACACACACACACACACACACACACACACACACACACACACCATCATTTTCATTCCATAAGAGTAGAGGACAAAAAAAAAATCGGAACCAAATGGTGTCCTAAACCGTCCCCCTTCCAATGACCCCATTACAGAGAGTGTACAGAATCATCCTATTACAGCCAGTGTGTGGCATTCCTCATTACAGCCAGTGAGCAGCATCCCTCCATTTCAGCCAGTGAGGGGCATCCCCCATTACAGCCAATAAGCAATACCCCCCTTTACAGCCAGTGTGGAGTATCCCTGATTACAGCCAGTGAGGAACATCCCCAGTTACAGCCAATGTGCAGCATCCCTGATTACAGCCAGTGAGGGGCATCCCTTATTACATCCAGTGTGCAGCATCTCCCTTTACAGCCAGTAAGGCGCACTCCCTATTACAGCCAGTAAGGGGCACCCCCCATTACAGCCAGTGTGTGGCATCCCTGATTACAGCCAGTGAGGGGCATCCCTCATTTCATCCAGTGTGCAGAATCTCTGATTACAGCCAGTGAGGCATCTCTCGTTATAGCCAATGTGCCCGATATGCACCACCGCCAGTCCGCGCCTGGTGATGCCTATACATTCACTAGAGACTGGTGACATCACACTGCTGCCTATCCATTCACTATAGACTGGTGACATCACAATCATGCCTATCCATTCACTTGAAAATGGTGACATCACAATGATACCTATCCATTCACTAGAGACTGGTGACATCACAATGATGCCTATCCATTCACTAGAGACTGGTGACATCGCAATGCTGCCTATCTATTCACTACAGACTGGTGACATCACAATCATGCGTATCCATTCACTTGAAAATGGTGACATCACAATGATGCCTATCCACTCACTAGAGACTGGTGACATCACAATGATGCCTATCCATTCACTAGAGACTGGTGACATCACAATGATGCCTATCCATTCACTAGAGACTGGTGACATCACAATGCCTCCTATCCATTCAATACAAACTGGTGACATCACAATGCCTCCTATCCATTCAATACAGACTGGTGACATCACAATGACGCCTATCCATTCAATGCAGACTGGTGACATCACCATGCTGCCTATCCATTCACTAGAGACTGGTGACATCACAATGGTGCCTATCAATTCACTACAGACTGGTGACATCACAATGCCTCCTATCCATTCAATACAGACTGGTGACATCACAATGATGCCTATCCATTCACTTGAAAATGGTGACATCACAATGATGCCTATCAATTCACTAGAGACTGGTGCCATCACAATGCCCCAATCCATTCACTACAGACTGGTGACATCACAACACTGCCTATTGAACTACTGGAGTGGTGACATCACAATGATGACTATTCATTCAGTAGAGAGAAGTTCCTATCCATTCGCTAGCGGCTTGATATCACAATATCACTTAACCATTCGCTAGAGACCAGTGACATCACAATTCTGATACTTCACTACAGACTTGTGACACCACAGTACAACCTATCCGTTCACTAGATAACGATGACATCATACCGTTGCCTACTCATTCCCTAGAGACAGCTGACATCACACTGTCACCTATCAATGCGCTCAGACATGAATGAATAATATCACATTGACTTTAGTGCCATTGATAAGCCTCCTAAGCTTCCTTTCCACTAGTGGTCATGTTGGTCTTTTCCCTTCTGCTTGAAGCTTGTTGCTGGGTCCCATCAGCTGTTGCTCTGGCAATGCCTCACACCCACAGCAGACAAATCAGTCCTAATTCTGTTATGGGCCATGACCCAGATTAATATAGGTCATAAGGGCAACCAGCAGAGCCCCCCCCCCCCCCCCCCAGCCGCCCTGCTCCTGGAGCTTATCCAATGTATGGCCAGGTTTTTAAGTAATTTACTTAAAGGTGCAAGTGACCGAGTTATGGGATTAGCCACCTTGCAAAGCTGGAGGCATTCGGGGACATTTTTGGGGGTCAATAGTGCAAATGGCCTTCATGTCACACACCTCCCATCTCATCATAAACCCTCTCTTATGTTTCCATCTCAGCCAGATCTGTAGATGATATTTTCAAAATGATTGTTCAAAAAATATTTGATCTAACCTAATGTTTGAGATGCGAAATGATTGGTGAGTATTGGGAGTAAGGACTTAAACTTATCAGGAGAGACTTAATGTGTACAGTCTGGAGGAAAGAAGGGAGAGAGGGGACATGATGGAGACCTTTATATATGTGACAGGAGGGAATAAAGTTCAGGAGGGAAGTGTTTTTAAGAAGAAACTTAATGATAGAACAAGGGCGCAACCTGAAGCTAGTCGGGGGGAAAATCAGGAGCAATGTTAGAAAATATTATTTTACAGAGAGAGTAGTAGATGCTGAGAACAAACTTCCAGCAGAGGTAGTTTAAAAATCGACAGTAAGTGGATTTAAACTTGCCTGGGATAAGCACACATCTATCCTAAGATACAGAGAACATACAGTATACACATAAGATATAGAGAACATACAGTATACACATAAGATATAGAGAACATACAGTATACACATAAGATACAGAGAACATACAGTATACACATAAGATAAAGAGAACATACAGTATACACATAAGATAGAGAGAACATACAGTATATACATAAGATACAGAGAACATACAGTATACACATAAGATACAGAGAACATACAGTATATACATAAGATAAAGAGAACATACAGTATACACATAAGATACAGAGAACATACAGTATATACATAAGATACAGAGAACATACAGTATACACATAAGATACAGAGAACATACAGTATATACATAAGATAAAGAGAACATACAGTATACACATAAGATACAGAGAACATACAGTATATACATAAGATAAAGAGAACATACAGTATATACATAAGATATAGAGAACATACAGTATATACATAAGATATAGAGAACATACAGTATATACATAAGATAAAGAGAACATACAGTATACACATAAGATAAAGAGAACATACAGTATACACATAAGATACAGAGAACATACAGTATATACATAAGATACAGAGAACATACAGTATACACATAAGATACAGAGAACATACAGTATATACATAAGATAAAGAGAACATACAGTATATACATAAGATATAGAGAACATACAGTATATACATAAGATATAGAGAACATACAGTATATACATAAGATAAAGAGAACATACAGTATATACATAAGATATAGAGAACATACAGTATATACATAAGATATAGAGAACATACAGTATATACATAAGATAAAGAGAACATACAGTATACACATAAGATAAAGAGAACATACAGTATATACATAAGATACAGAGAACATACAGTATACACATAAGATAAAGAGAACATACAGTATACACATAAGATACAGAGAACATACAGTATACACATAAGATAAAGAGAACACACAGTATACACATAAGATACAGAGAACATACAGTATACACATAAAATACAGAGAACATACAGTATATACATAAGATACAGAGAACATACAGTATACACATAAGATAAAGAGAACATACAGTATACACATAAGATACAGAGAACATACAGTATACACATAAGATACAGAGAACATACAGTATACACATAAGATACAGAGAACATACAGTATACACATAAGATACAGAGAACATACAGTATACACATAAGATACAGAGAACATACAGTATATACATAAGATATAGAGAACATACAGTATATACATAAGATAAAGAGAACATACAGTATACACATAAGATACAGAGAACATACAGTATACACATAAGATAAAGAGAACATACAGTATACACATAAGATAAAGAGAACATACAGTATACACATAAGATATGGAGAACATACAGTATACACATAAGATAAAGAGAACATACAGTATACACATAAGATAAAGAGAACATACAGTATACACATAAGATAGAGAGAACATACAGTATACACATAAGATATAGAGAACATACAGTATACACATAAGATAAAGAGAACATACAGTATATACATAAGATATAGAGAACATACAGTATATACATAAGATAAAGAGAACATACAGTATATACATAAGATATAGAGAACATACAGTATATACATAAGATATAGAGAACATACAGTATATACATAAGATATAGAGAACATACAGTATATACATAAGATATAGAGAACATACAGTATATACATAAGATAAAGAGAACATACAGTATATACATAAGATATAGAGAACATACAGTATATACATAAGATATAGAGAACATACAGTATATACATAAGATAAAGAGAACATACAGTATACACATAAGATAAAGAGAACATACAGTATATACATAAGATACAGAGAACATACAGTATACACATAAGATAAAGAGAACATACAGTATACACATAAGATACAGAGAACATACAGTATACACATAAGATAAAGAGAACATACAGTATACACATAAGATACAGAGAACATACAGTATACACATAAAATACAGAGAACATACAGTATATACATAAGATACAGAGAACATACAGTATACACATAAGATAAAGAGAACATACAGTATACACATAAGATACAGAGAACATACAGTATACACATAAGATACAGAGAACATACAGTATACACATAAGATACAGAGAACATACAGTATACACATAAGATACAGAGAACATACAGTATACACATAAGATACAGAGAACATACAGTATATACATAAGATATAGAGAACATACAGTATATACATAAGATAAAGAGAACATACGGTATACACATAAGATAAAGAGAACATACAGTATATACATAAGATATAGAGAACATACAGTATATACATAAGATAAAGAGAACATACAGTATACACATAAGATACAGAGAACATACAGTATACACATAAGATATGGAGAACATACAGTATACACATAAGATAAAGAGAACATACAGTATACACATAAGATAAAGAGAACATACAGTATACACATAAGATAGAGAGAACATACAGTATACACATAAGATATAGAGAACATACAGTATACACATAAGATAAAGAGAACATACAGTATACACATAAGATAGAGAGAACATACAGTATACACATAAGATACAGAGAACATACAGTATACACATAAGATACAGAGAACATACAGTATACACATAAGATAAAGAGAACATACAGTATACACATAAGATAAAGAGAACATACAGTATACACATAAGATAAAGAGAACATACAGTATACACATAAGATACAGAGAACATACAGTATACACATAAGATACAGAGAACATACAGTATATACATAAGATATAGAGAACATACAGTATATACATAAGATAAAGAGAACATACAGTATACACATAAGATAAAGAGAACATACAGTATATACATAAGATATAGAGAACATACAGTATATACATAAGATAAAGAGAACATACAGTATACACATAAGATAGAGAGAACATACAGTATACACATAAGATATGGAGAACATACAGTATACACATAAGATAAAGAGAACATACAGTATACACATAAGATAAAGAGAACATACAGTATACACATAAGATAAAGAGAACATACAGTATACACATAAGATAGAGAGAACATACAGTATACACATAAGATACAGAGAACATACAGTATACACATAAGATACAGAGAACATACAGTATACACATAAGATAAAGAGAACATACAGTATACACATAAGATAAAGAGAACATACAGTATACACATAAGATAAAGAGAACATACAGTATACACATAAGATACAGAGAACATACAGTATACACATAAGATAAAGAGAACATACAGTATATACATAAGATAAAGAGAACATACAGTATACACATAAGATACAGAGAACATACAGTATACACATAAGATATAGAGAACATACAGTATACACATAAGATACAGAGAACATACAGTATACACATAAGATACAGAGAACATACAGTATACACATAAGATACAGAGAACATACAGTATATACATAAGATATAGAGAACATACAGTATACACATAAGATACAGAGAACATACAGTATACACATAAGATACAGAGAACATACAGTATACACATAAGATACAGAGAACATACAGTATACACATAAGATATAGAGAACATACAGTATACACATAAGATACAGAGAACATACAGTATATACATAAGATATAGAGAACATACAGTATACACATAAGATACAGAGAACATACAGTATATACATAAGATATAGAGAACATACAGTATACACATAAGGGCATATGTTTCTATGATCAAGTGATGGAAGATCCGAAGTTGACCTGTGGGAGGATATGTGGAGCAATCGTTTTATTCAGAGCTCACCATGATCTAAAGATTGTTCGATCATCATTCGCTAGTACGGAGCGGTCTGAGCCGGTTTCTTTCAATCTAATGAAGATTTGTTGGATTCCAGCGACAGTAAGCTGAATGTTAGCACATAAATAATATATTGCAAAATCATTTATCGGCCTATTAGTTGTTCGAATCTTAGCACAAAAATGATCGTTCAAATGATTTGCTAGGTGGTTAGTAAATCATCCTTATGAATACGAATAATAACTTTATTTTTCTAATTGCTTGAATAGATAATTATAATTCTTTATCAGTAATAACGTTTTTCTCCGTGTATTGATTTCTCCATCTATTAATTGTTCGATCCACGATATGATTTCCATTTACTGAAAGGTTTGCTGAATCTTTTTTGAACTGAGCGTGCATTTTTGAATAATGTGTGTGGCCTAGATGCCCGTGAATCAGGTTGGTCATCTGATCTGACCTCTGTGATCAAGTCGAACATCAACCTAATACTTATGATTTCATTCATTTACTATTTGAACACTTAGGGGGTTATTCATGAAGGGATAGCGGCAGGTAGCGCCTCGTAGCGGCAGGCAGCGTCTGGTGAACGCCGGGCACTGTACGCAAAACCACATATATGAAAGCAAATCTGGTGAGCGACTCTAACAGCGCCATGTAGCGTCACATGTATTATTACAGGCGGCTCAGTGTATAGCGCCGGCGCTCTAGCTTCCAGAGCGACATGTAGTACCTGTCACTCAGGGCCTTATTTATCAAGGGATAGCGCCAGGTAGTGTCTCACTAGCGCCAGGTATCGCCAGCTATCGGCGGCTACCAACTCCAGAACGCCAGGCGGCAGACACAATCACGCATTTATCACGCTAAATGAGGCTAGCGCCGGCGAGAGAGTCAGCTAGCGCGGGATTCATCATGTAGCCGACTGCAACGAACAGCGCCGCTGCTAATCCCATCACAGCGACAGGTATGACCTCTCGCTACCTGGCGCTCTCCAATGCATTTCAATGGAGCAATCTTTAAATATTCATAATTAATTGATATTATTGTTTTTTTTTTTTTTTTTTTTTAATTGTGAAAAATTCTGTGACCACTTCTGCAATGTTAGATATTTTTTTTAAGGTAAAAAAAAAAAAAAAAAATTGTGCAGAATTGATATTACAGGTCTGATATTAATGTATTCATATTACAAACTGTTTAGAAAAACTTGTTTAATTTTTTAATCAAAAAATATGGTTGTTTGGGGGTTAAAAAACTACTTTTAACCCATCGCCGCCAGCGCTCTGGGGTTTAAACAAGCATTTCACAGCGCGAGAATTTTTTGAGCGTGATTTGTTAATGAATATGCTGGGAGCCGTTCGCTATGACCATTCGCTGTCAGGCGCTCCCATACAGCGCAGAACCTGTGAAACAGCGACTCCTAACCCCGTATTCAACATTACCGCACACCGACTGAGTCGCTGTCAACAAGCGAACAACAGCCAAGCACAGCGAATACTAGCGGGCGCTGTGAAAATCACGCTACTGCCGCTCATCTGTCGCTACCTGGCGCTATTAATGAATCGGCCTCTTAGTGTCGCTCTCCCATACATTTCAAAGGACTTTCATTAGTTGTATATAAATAACGTGTTTGCCAATTTAATTTTTTTTTTTGCTCCAATCATTGTGTGACGTCTCCTGGCTGCAAATAAACACTTTTAGAAACTTTTTTGACTTTTAATATTTTTATGCTGAATTGTATTTACAGGTCTGGCACTAAAGTGTTATTGTCACAATGTTACAACAATGTCATTCCATGTGTTTTCGCTTTGTTACTGGTGGATATGTGTTCAAAAACAGACTTTAATCACACAGTGTCTGGCGCTCTATGCTGTGTGTGTCTAGTGTTTTGTTAAATATGGTGTGGAGCGTAGAGTGCTGGACGCATTGAGCCGCGCTACCCATCGCTCGCTGCAGCGCTGCACTTTTGTTAGAGTGCCCAACATACATCACATTCATCAGTGCCGGACAGGTTACTACAGCGACTGAGGCGCTCTGTTACAGCACCCGATACCCTCGCTATACCATCGCTATACAGATGCTCATCTGGCAATACCTGGCGCTAGTAGTGAATCTGCCTCAAAGTCAAACATCAACCTAATACTTATTATTTGATTCATTTACTATTTGAACATTTAGTGGGTTATTTAAGAAACGCTAACGTCAAGTAGTGCCACGTAGCGCCAGGTGAACGCTGGGCGCAGTATGTGAAAACCATATATATGTAAGTCAATCTAGTGAGCGCCTCTAATAGCGCCATGTAGCGCCACATGTATCACTAGCGGTGGCTCAGTGTAAAGCGCCGACGCTGCGTGTTCAGCAGCGCCATGTAGCACCTGTCGCTCAGCAGAATTATCTCATACATTTCAATAGTGTTTTTTTGCTTGTGTATAAATAGCGTTTTAATGTATTATTTTTCTTAATTTTAGGATCAAATTAATGTGTGGCCTCTCCTTCCCAGCAACACTTATATTGTTGTATTTAGATTTTTTTTTGTGCAGAATTGTATGTGCAGGTCGGCCATTGCAGTGTCATTGTCAGTGTTAAAACAATGTCATTCTATATGTTTTCGCTCTATTGCTGGTGGATATGTGTTGAGAAACAGACTTTTTTCATATATCGTCCGGCGCCTGAGCATCAGTTTTAGAGCACGGACGCTGGTTTTGTGTTTGATTTTCCTAAATATGGGCTACAGCGCCGATTGCTATGCTAGGGCCCTTATTTATGAAGGAATAGCGACAGGTAGCGACTGGTGAGCGGCCGGTAATGACGGGCCCCGCCACGAGAACGCCGGCTCCCCACCACAATCACACATTTATCAAGCCGATCCTGCTTAGCGACTGAGATAGCGCCATATAGCGACTCATTCATCATTATTCCAGCCTCAGCCCACAGCGCCAGCATCCGATCTTGAACAGCGACAGGTATGACCTCTCGCTACCTGGCGCTCTCCAATGCATTTCAATGGAACAATCTTTAAATATTCATAATTAATTGTTATTAATGTTTTTTTTTTTTTTTAAATGTGAAAAATTCTGTGACCACTTCTGCCATTTTAGATTTTTTAAGTGAAAAAAAAATAAAAAATTGTACAGAATTGATATTACAGGTTAATATTAATGTATTCATATTACTAAATTATTTAAAAAACTTGTTTTTTTTGGTTTAAAAAAATATGGTTGCTTGGGGGTTAAAAAACAACTTTTAACCCATCGCCGCCAGCGCTCTGGGGTTTAAACATGCATTTTACAGCGCAAGAATTTTTTGAGCGTGATTTTTTAATGACTATGGTGGGAGCCGACCGCTAGGGCCAGTCGCTATCATGCGCTCCCATATATCGCGGAACCTGTCAAATAGCGACTCCTCACCCAATATTCAACATTACGGCAAACCGACTGAGTCGCTATCAACTACCGAACAACGGCCAAGCACAGCGACTACTAGCGGGCGCTCTGATAATTCCGCTACAGTCGCTCAACTGTCGCTACCTGCCGCTATTAATGAATCGGCCTATAGGTTATAGCACCAGACACCCGCTTGCAGCGTCCACTAACCGACACTCTAAGTGCCGCTACATAGATGCTCAAATGCCAATACATGGCGCTAGTATTAAATTAGCCTCTTAAAAAAAAAAAAAAAAATATATATATATATATATATATATATATATATTTTTTTTTTTACAGAATGATATTCATCAGATCGATTGTCCTTTTCGATTTTTCACTTGCCCGATCGTTCTTTTTTTTTTTACATTCAACCTTTTACACATATCAAATAATTGCTGAGAATTCTATGGAGTGTGTCCTGCGCTGGCCACAAGCATTATTGGATTTTTGTCTGAGCGATCATTGATTTCAATCTTTCGATCAATGGATCATCTTTTTTTTTTACATACAACCTCCTACATATGGTTTTATTCATTATTAACATTAATCAAATAATTAATGTAATTTTTGGAAAATGATAAAAAAAGATAAACATTGAAAATAATAAAATGATTAAAAGTCATTTTTTAAAATTTTAAATAATTGATTAATGCTAATAATGAATAAAACCATATGTAGAACGTTGAATGTAAAAAAAAAAAAAACGAAATAATTCTGGTACTGAACAAGAAAATGTATCCTGTGCTGGCCACACGCACGCACTTGAGTAATGATTCATTTTGTTTTTTAATCGATCAATCGCTTTTTTTTTACATTCAACCTTCTATACATAGTTTGATTCATTTACTAATATGTATCAAATAAATATTATGGGGGGTATTTAAAAAACGCTAACGCCAGGTAGCACCACATAGCGTCAGGTGAACGCCGGGCGCAGTATGTGAAAACCATATATATGAAAGTCAATCTGGTGAGCGCCTCTAAAAGCGTCATGTAGCGTCACATGTATTAATAGCGGTGGCTCAGTGTAAAGCGCCGGCGCTGTATGTTCATGAAGCACCTGTCGCTCAGTGTCCTCTCCCATACATTTCAATGGTGTTTTATTTGGTTGTGTATAAATAGCGTTTTCCTAAAGTAATGTTCTACATTTTTTTTTCAAATCATTTTGTGGCCTCTCCTGCCCGGCAACCAAACACTTTTATTGTGTTTTTTTTTTTTTTTTTTAATGTATGTAGCATTGTATGTGCAGGTCGGCCATTGCAGTGTCAGTGTCACAGTGATAAAACAATGTCATTCCATGTGTTTTCGCTCTGGTGCTGGTGGATATGTGATGAGAAACAGACTTTTATCACATCTTCTGGCGCTAGACACTACAGCGCCCAGTTTTAGAGTGGCTTCAGTGCCGAACGCCGGACGCACTTAACTGGCGCTACCTATCGCTCGCTGGAGCGTTGTCCTATTGTTAGATGTAGCGTCGTCTTGGGCGCTTTGACCTCGGGGCACCACGGGGAGGCTGATTTATTAATAGCGCCAGGTAGCGACAGTTGAGCGACTGTAGCGGTATTTTCACAGCGCCCGCTAGTAGTCGCTGTGCTTGGCCGTTGTTCGGTTGTTGATAGCGACTCAGTCGGTGTGCAGTAATGTTGAATACAAGGTGATGAGTCGCTATTTGACAGGTTCCGCGCTGTATGGGAGCGCATGATAGCGAATGGCCCTAGCGACCGGCTCCCAGCATATTCATTAACAAATCACGCTCCAAAAATTCTCGCGCTGTGAAATGCATGTTTAAACCCCAGAGCGCTGGCGGCGATGGGTTAAAAGTAGTTTTTTAACCCCCAAACAACCATATTTTTGGAAACCAAAAAAAACAAGTTTATAAAAACATTTTGTAATATGAATACATTAATATCAGACCTGTAATATCAATTCTGCACAAATTTTTTTTTTTTTACCTTAAAAAAAATATCTAACATTGCAGAAGTGGTCACAGAAATTTTCACATAAAAAAAAAAAAAAATATATTAACAATTAATTATGAATATTTAAAGATTGTTCCATTGAAATGCATTGGAGCGCGCCAGGTAGCGAGAGGTCATACCTGGCGCTGTTCAAGGTCGCTCGCTGGCGCTGTGGGGTGAGGCTGGAATAATGATGAATGAGTCGCTATCTGGCGCTATCTCAGTCGCTAAGCAGGATCGGCTTGATAAATGTGTGATTGTGGTGGGGAGCCGGCGTTCTCGTGGCGGTGACCGTCATTACCGTTCACTCACCAGTCGCTACCTGGCGCTATCCCTTGTTAAATTAGGGCCCTAGTGTTCTCTGCAGTGTATCTGGGAATGCACTTCTACAGCGCCCCCTACAGACATCACATTTATCAATGCTGGACAGGATAGTACAGCGTCACTTGTCCAGTGTCTACGCAAGGTTGGAGCGCCTGACACCCGCTTGGAGCGACCAGCGCTGCTTCATAGACACTTATCACATGGCAATAAGTGGTAGAAGTGCATTGATTTTCTTTAGCTTTCTTGCGTTTCTCAGGTGGAGGAGCTCGCTATATAAGGCAAACTGGGACGGTGAGCTCACCACATAGGTAACTGTGTTGGATCCAGTGGTATCCAGAGGTATAACTAAATGTAACGGGGCCTTGGTGCAAACATTAAATGGGGGCCTTTCACAGCTCGTAGAGTAAGCTTTTTTTTTTCTGTCTTTTAACTCAGATGTAGCTAGACAACTAATGACTAGAGATAGGTGAACCGTAATGTTCAGCATCACACCGAACTCTGCGTGGGCTCCCAAACCGGAACACGGCCTTTAGACAGAAGCCCGTGTTCAAGTTATGCGGCCAGCCCGAACATGGAAAAGTTGAGCAGCCAATCAACCAGCTTCACCTAAGGCTGCTGTAACTCACCTGAGCCCCGATCCTCTTCTGTCAGCAGCGGCGGAGCAGTGGCGGAGCAGCGGCGGAGCAGCGGTGGAGCAGCAGCTGCAGTGGCGTTTTAAACTGGCCCCAGTCGCGTCTACAAAAAGATAGCCGCCGGATTCCATGAGTGAGGACACTCCTAGTCTCCTAGTGTCCTAACTTATGGGAGCCGGCAGCCATCTTTCTGTAGCCCTGGCTGGGGTGGGTTTGACATGCTGCTACCAACGCTGACAGAGGAAGATAGGGGCTCTGTTGAGTTACAGCAGTGACAATATAGGGAATGTCCCCTCACCACCTAATCCCGAGTGTGCACGACCGTGGGTAGTCTCAAACCCACTAAATAGCATGAAAGGCAAAGCAAATGGTCCGCACTCCTCTTCTCATAAAACTTCACTTTTAATTATGCGTTTACAATCATCTCCATAGTGGAAAGTCCTGGAAAGTCATATATACAGTGTAGCCGACTTACGCGTTTCGAACTCCTATCTCCAGTCCTTAATCATAGTAGACTATAGTTACTATAGTTACTTAATCATAGTAGACATAGTTACTATGATTAAGGACTGGAGATAGGAGGCCGAAACGCGTAAGTCGCCTACACTGTATATATGACTTTCCAGGACTTTGATTTTATTGGCTTTTGATACACTATGGAGATGATTTTAAATGCATAATTAAAAGTGAAGTTTTATGAGAAGAGGAGTGCGGACCATTTGCTTTGCCTTTTATGAGTTACAGCAGCGCTTTTGCTGCTACAGCCACCCCCCCTGAACTCAAACTTTGCCCATCTCTACTAATGACTGATACAACAGGCAAGTTGTGCTTCCTTTCTCTAAATGATGCCAAGTGAGCTTGAATATGATAAATAAGGTGGAGGAGCAACAATGGGGCCCCCTGACCTTCTGGACCTTGGTGCACCCCCATCAAGTTAAACCCCTGGGTGGACCTGAGGATCAGCACAGTGCACCTGCACACCTTGCTTACTGCCAGCAGGGCCACCACTAGGATTTTTGGGGCCCCGTAAAGCCACAATGTCTGCCTGCCCCTCTTGGTTCTGATCCTACACAAATACATTAGTTATTTCGGCTTAAATTCACAAAAAAAACAATAAACAAAAAAATTAAGGGTTCCTACCGTGTTTGCTGAAGTGGGCCCCCTCCACCCAGTTGCCATTACAGGGGCCTCATCATGTGTGCAGAAGTGGCACCCCTCCATCCATGCGCCATTACAGGGGCCCAATCAGGTGTGCACAAATGGCCCCCCCCATCCATGTGCTATTATGGGGGCCCAATCAGGTGTGCAGAAATGGCACCCCCCATCCATGCGCCATTACGGGGGCCCCATCAGGTGTGCAAAAATGGCGCCCTCCATCCATGTGCTGTTATGGGGGGCATCATCATGGGTGCAGAAGGGGCAACCCCCCAAACGCTCCTATACAGCGGGGTAACAAGTCCCATCTGGCCAATGGTTGCTAAAAGCTAGTTGATGGGCTGATCAGCAGCCAAACACGGAACCTGAACACAGACTTCTGACCAAACCCGTGATGTTCAGGATGGACCGGAACAATGAATTAGGGTTGGCTCAAGACTATTCATGAGCATGGGGATTTAATAAAAAAATTGTTAGAAAAAAATATATATAAAATAAAAATATATATACAGGAGGAAGCGCTATCCAAATGATTTTGAGAGAGTATTGAGATATTAGAGATGCTGAGATATTATTATTATTTAGTTGGAAAAGAAATCCTTAGATCCACAAGCAGAATGCATTGCAAAAAGGAGAATAATTTTGTTTACTAATATATATAGTAATATATAATATATATAATATATATATATATTTACTAATATATATATATATATATATTTATATATATATATATATATATATATATATATATATAGCAATGCCCATGGTCTTACTGCCCCACAAGGGCTATTTTTTCTTAAATAAATATCTACCTAATTAGAAAAAAAAAATCTTCAATCCACTTGAAGAACTGCTCGATTTTCCTTAGAAATGGAGGAAAAAATACTGTATCCACTGTATAGTGTGTTGCGCTGGAGAGTGTCTCAAAAATTATCCTTTTCACAAAATTGCTCTCAAAATAATTTAAATAACCCCTATAAATGTATATATATATTTTTTTTTGAAATATAATTTAAGTATACATTTATGTATCATTTTGAATCTACTTTAACTACTTTTGTGTAGATTTGAAAAAAGTTAAATGCAAAAAGTTACCAACCACACATCCACTCAGAAATGAAATGAAGCATTTGTATAGACGTAGCATAACTTAGCCGGCTTTTTATTTTTCATACTTTCTTGTGGAACACGAGACCCTACAAGATGTTAAAATGTATCGAAATGGTTAAATATAGGATTTTTGCGTGGTGCATAATCTTGGTAGAAAGTTTTTAAAAGTAGGCAAAACTTTCAAACTGCACAGAATTTTTTATTCTTTTTTATTGTTTGTTTTAAACTTTATTTTCTCTCTCTCTCTCTCTCTCTCTCTCTCTCTATATATATATATATATATATATTAAAATAAAGTTTTATATATATATATATATATATTAAAATAAAGTACTTGCTACAACTCTTTTGCACATATATATATATATATATATATATATGGTTATTTAAGAAAGGACAGCACCAGGTAGTGCTTCGTAGCGGCAGGCAGCGTCTGGTGAACGCCGGGCGCTGTACGCAAAACCACATTTAAGAAAGCGAATCTGGTGAGCGACTCTAACAGTGTCATGTAGCGTCACATGTATTATTGCAGGTGGCTCAGTGTATAGCGCCGGTGCTCTAGATTTAGGAGCGCCATGTAGTACCTGTCGCTCAGTGTCACTCTCACATACATTTCAATGGGGTTTCATTAGTTGTGTATGAATAGCGTGTTTGCGATTATAGCGATTTTTTTTTTCACAAATCATTGTGTGACCTCTCCTGGCTGCAAACAAAGACTTTTATAAATTTTTGGGACTTTTTATATTTTTGTCATTACAGGTCTGGCACTAAAGTGTTATTGTGCCATTCGCTCTAAGCGCTGATATACAGATCTGCCGATACCTGGTGTTAGTAGTGAATCAGCCTCCACGACACTAGCCCGCAGCTGCATCGGCGCTAGCGTTTCTTTAGTTGTTAAATCAGACACTGAGTAACACTGAGGCCAAAAAAGTGTCGCTGACGCTTCATAAATAAGGCTCTTTAATAAAGTTCTGCCCATTGTGCTCTATGGGATCTTAACCTTCAGAGCCACTATAAACTGGCGAAGCCTCAACCAGAGCGCCCGGTGCTGCGACCTGTGTGGAGCTAGTGATATATTAGATGCTGGCTGGAGGCTGCATTGATGCTGCTTGATATTTATTTGTTAAATCACACACTGTGCCACTGAGGAAAAGAAAAAAGGTGCTGAGTGGTATTAATAGGCACTGACGCTTGATAAATCAGGCTCAAAATGATCTATGAATAAACATAGGAGTTGCAATATTTCCCTTTGGCATATTGTAACATGGCTAATGTTGCTATGATAAGGGTAAAATGGTTATACGGCGCCAAAAGTAGTGGGAGGGGGGTTATTTAGCTGATTTTAAAGTGGACCAACACCCAGGATTTTCACTATCCCCCAGATCGCCCTAAATAACTCACCTCACCCCGCTCCTACGCGAGCGCTCGTCCAATCAGAGCGCTCAGAGCCGCTGGGGTATGCATGTACAAGCGACGGACAACCACAGCGGCTCTGAGCGCGCTGGAGGCTGCGTCTCGCGCTTCCTTCTAACAGGGAGCGCGCCCGCACCAGCCATTCCCAAACGGCCAGCGCGGGTGCGCGCCCTGCTAGAAGGAAGCGCGAGATGTGGCCGCGGCCCGCGCATGCGTTCCTGGAACGGGGATAAGGTAAGGTTTCTGGGCGTCCTGGGGGGTTTCCTCGAAATCGGGGTGCCCCGCGGGGAGGGATCTGATCAGTCTTATAGATTCCCGGGCCGATCCCCCCTGGTCCACTTTAAAGTGGAACAACACCCTCCCTTGATTGCCCCGGGGAATCTATAAGACTGATCAGACCCCTGACTGCGGGGCACCCCGGTCTAGCAGGACGCGCACCCGCACCGGCCGTTTGTGAATGGCCGGCGCTCGCCCTGTAAGAGTGACACGCGGGAGGCGCCGGCTGGCGCGCTCTCTTGTCCGTTTCTGCCTCCCGCTTGTCCGCCGGCGGGGATTGGCAGCGGCGGTCATGTGGGAGCGTGGTGAGGTGAGTTTTTGGGGCTTTCTGGGGGGTTTCACACAGCGGGGCACCCCCGATCGGGGTGCCCCGCCGAAGTGGACCAAAACCCAGGATAGTCAAAATCCTGGGTGTTGGTCCACTTTAAGTTTAAGAGGCAGTGAGAGGTTATGGGAATGTTCCATCAGTTAGCACACAATAAAGGGACAAAAAAGCTTCCTATTGTTATCAAATCTAAATCCCCCGGACCTGCAATGGGCTGATTCTACAGGTGAGGGGTGGGAAGATGTATTTTTTTTAAATAAAGGAAAACTTTTAACTTTTTAACCGCATTTTATTTCAGTTCTTTTGAAATAACATCAGTCTATGGGAATTTAAATATACAATATAAAATATATATAATATTGACTCCCATAGGCTGGATGGTGTTACCAAACTTCTAAAATACAATGGGGGTTATCCAAATAATTTTAGAGCCTTTGAAGAGACAGGCAGGTTGATTCATCACTAACGCCAGGTAGCGACAGATGAGCGTCTGTAGCAGGCATTTTCAGAGCGCCGCTAGTAGTCACTGTGCTCGGCCGTGGGTCGCTACTTCATAGCGACTCATTCGCTATTCAGTAATGTTGAATACATTGTGAAGAGTCGCTATTTGACCAGTACAGCGCTGTATGGGAGCGCATGTTAGCGACTGCTCATAGCGACCGACTCACACCATATTCAGCAAAAAAACAGCCTCACAAATCTCTGCCGCTGAAAAATACTTGTTTGAAGCCCAGAGCGCAGGAGGCGGTGTGATTAAAGTCTGTTTTTCAGCATCTATCCACTAGTAACAAAGCGAAAACATATGGAATTACATTGTAACAACATTGTAACATGAACACTTTAATGGCAGACCTGTAATGTCATTTTTGAGGAAATATTTAAAAAATGTAAAAATTATGAAAAAACTGCTATTTCAATGCCAGAAGAGGTCACAGAATTATTTGCGATTTTTTTGAAAAAAAAAAAAAACCCGTTTAAAGAGAAGAAAAGGATCGTCCATTGAAATGTATGGGAGAGCGACAGGTAGCGAGAGGTCATACCTGGCACTGTGCAAGGCTGAACGCTGGCACTGTTCGCTGAGGCTGTGAAAATGATGAATCAGACGCTACATGGCGCTATCCCAGTCGCTAAACAGATTCCGCTTGATAAATGTGCAATTTCGTGCCGTGTCCGGCGTTGACCAGTCGCTACCTGTCGCTACCTCTCATTAACCAGGCGCTACCTGACGCTATCCTTTCATAAATAAGGGCCCAAATGATCAGTTATATAGGGTGTCATGCTGAATATTTGGTGAAGCCGGTGTAGATTGCAACCTGCATATCGGGGAGTTTTTTTAGTGATAACACACAAAAAAGTGCAAAAAAAGTCTTTGCCCTACATTTTACCCCCAAAATAACCTGTACATGTGAGGGCACAATATTATTATATTATATTACAGTTTAGGTTACTTTCCAGTGATGTAAGAATAAAGTTTGGAGCAT
>CM051234.1:36053094-36058094 GCA_027917425.1 Gastrophryne carolinensis
CCTTCCGGTTGCTCTCTTACGCATGAATTGTTTTACATAATGTGTCGTTAGCGTTACGTTATGGGAGCAGAGCAAGTACCCTCTCTGTTCATGTTGTAAGCATGAAAAAGTCTTCATGGTTCCTCTAGCATCTCAAGGAAAGGTTGATAGTCTTCTCACTTTGCCCCTTCTGAAGCAAAGTGTGAACGAAGAGCTATCACGTTGACCTCCCGGCAGAACACAATGCATGTCATTGTTCCCATCTGGCACGCATTGCTTCCTATGCCAATGAAAATATAGAGTACTACGTGACTGTAGAAAGCATAAAATATGTATACGTAACTTTAACGGGGGTGACTTCTAGGGGGACGTGCCTTTCTACAGGGTGCCGTAAAGTAGCCTTATTCTATGTACAACCGTCATTGTGTATGTGAGAGAGAAAAGCCTCATCCGCAGACCCGGATGAGCTTGCTGGGCGCCGAGGCGAAGAGTAATACGATGTCGCTCGGGATATATTTAGAAACCACTTGCCTTGGCTTATGACGCCGCTGTTTTGGTGCCCATGGCTCCTCCTCAACAATATTAATCATTTTTTTGTTTCGGATATATTTTCAGAAATTATGCCATTCTCTATGCCACAGTGTTTTTTTTTTCAAGGAGATCATTATAACTTTATTGTTCCATGACACAGAGACACGACCAAGGCCTTATGTCACAGGACGCTTCCAGCCCCTCGTATACGACTGTAAACAGTAGTAGTGAATAGTCAGATGGCCTGCCGCGTTTCAGGCCAATAAACTCAGCGCTTGCTTCACAATCAATAACACTTAGTAGGGCTGCAGGCAAAGCTTGAGCTGAAGCACTCTCTGCACAAGTGATATATTTATTCATGGATGATGTCACGTCACTGATGCACTTACCGTTACTATATGGCATTTTACAATGCAATTACGGAGGACGACATTGATGGGGACTATAGTGTGTCCTTGGTGGTGGCAGTGGTGGCACAGGGCTATGTGTTTCATGAATGGGGCTGGCACCTGTCTCCCTCTTATGTAACCTATAGCTGCAGTTGGGCTTCGGTGCCAGCGGGCTCTATGTAACCACTGTTGTTACAAGAAACCATTTGCAACCTGCATGGTAAAGCATCATCCATCCTAAACTTTCAGCCGTCAGGTGACAGCTACAATGTCTCTTCCTCCCTCTAGACACAGAAAAAACATTTACAGTGTTACTTTTGCAGAATATACTTTAATAGAATTAAAATTCCAGTGTACGTCTATATTATGGATCACAACGTGTTTCTTGTTGGTGACCATTATTACTCGGACATAAGTTTGTTTTCATGTTGAGAATATTAACCTAGTTACATTTATAGGGTGGAGTAGAATAGAACGAAAAAGGAAATAGAGAGAGCAAGATAAAAGAGAGAGCGAAAAAGGGAAAGAGAGAGAGAGAGAAAGAGAAACTTGGGTGTATACAAAATAGATAGATAAATAGATAGATAGATAGATAGATAGATAGATAGATAGATAGATAGATAGATGGGGAGAGGGTATGATTGAAATATAGAAGATAGATAACAGGCAGCAGATTGTTTGCGTTAAAAACTGGAAACTTCCAAATAATTTTATCATCATTATGGCGAATTAACTTAATGTTCATAGGTGTGAGATTTTTACATAGGTAAACGGAAAGAGCAAAACAGAAAGATAGATAGATGAAGAAATAGAAAGATAGATAGATAGATAGATAGATAGATAGATAGATATGGGATAGATAGATAGATAGATAGATATGAGATAGATAGATAGATAGATAGATAGATAGATAGATAGATAGATAGATAGATAGATGTAGACGTAAAGGGATAGAGAAGGAAGAGAGATAAACAGATAGATAGTGGGACAGATGACAGATTTGAAGTAGATAGATAGATGATAGATATGGGATAGGTGATAGATAGATAGATAGATAGATAGATAGATAGATAGATAGATATGAGATAGATAGATAGATAGATAGATAGATAGATAGATAGATAGATAGAAAGATAGATAGATAGATAGATAGATAGATAGATAGATAGATATGAGATAGATAGATAGATAGATAGATAGATAGATATGGGATAGATGATAGATAGATAGATAGATAGATAGATAGATAGATAGATAGATAGATACATGATAGAGAGATAGACATAGACAGATGCATAGACAAATAGATAAATATAAGGTGAAATGATAAAATGAGAGGTAGAAGGCTGAATAGATAGACAGCGATGCAGAGACATCAATATAAGGTAGAAAGAAAGAGGGAAAGATAGATATATAGATAGAATAAGCATAGATAGACAGAAAGAGAGATATAAGGTAGACTGACTGAAAATAGATAGATTTGAGATAAAATGATAGACATATAGTAATAAAAGTAACGAAAGATATAGAGATAGAAGGATGTAGAGATATATTGATAGATAGATTTCAGGTACAAGGATGGATAGATAGACAGACAGATAGAAAGTGACAGAAGAAAGAGATAGAAGAATGGCTAAACAGATAGGTAGATATAAGGTAAAATTATATATGGCTGTAAAGCTAGATATGTGGTAGAAAGATAGATAGCTAGATGGTTAGATAAACAGATAGAAGGTAACACGATAGATAGATAGATAGATAGATAGATAGATAGATAGATAGAAGAAAGATAGACAGAAATATAGATAGATAGATAGATAAATAGATAGATAGATAGATAGATAGATAGATAGTAGAACGATAGACAGAAATATAGATAGATAGATAAATAGATAGATAGATGATAGATAGATAGATAGTAGAACGATAGATAGACAGAAATATAGATAGATAGATAGATAGATAGATAGATAGACAGATAGATAGATACTTAGCAGCTCATAAATGTAATTTTTTAAAATTTTAAATCAAATCTAAATATCGATGAGCAAAGAAATGTGTGTATCGTATAGATAAACAGAATTTCCAAAGAGTGAGAAATGCAGGGGCATAACTGCAGGGTGTGCAGAGGGTGAGTCAACAACAGGCTCCAGAAAGTCAGGGGGGCCCACTTTGCATCATTTAGAAAAAGGAGGCACCATTCGTGTCTTTATTTCAGTTTTTAGTTTTCTAGCTGCACCAAATGAGTTAAAAGACAGAAAAAAGTTTACTCTATGAGTCGTGAAAGGGCGTTATTTAAAGTTCTCACCAGGGCCCCGTCACGTTTAGTTACGTCACTGGAGAAATGATAGACAAATATGAAGATAATGCTAAATTTTAAATTGGTATATATGAGCAAAAAAAAAGAGAGAGTAGGAAATATATAAATATATATATAACTGTTTCAGTTGTAGTAGTCACTTCTCGAAGCTTGCACTGTTAGCTCGGATATCTGTCTGTCTATAGGGACATAAGCTGGTGATCGTAGAAAATTCTGCCCGGGAGGACAGGATACGCCCCCTGGCCCTGGAAGGCTGGTTATGGATGGCAATAAGGGTGGTATGTTAGAGGGTTAGGGTTCTCTATGTGTTGGTGTCCGAGTTGGCTAGATTAGAAGAGCCTTATCCGGCGCCATCTTGAGTTCCACCATGAATGATGGTGATGTTGGTTGGGCATATAGATAAAGCGTTAAATAACTGTTTGCGCAAAGACACTCCCAACTGCATCTCTGCTATCGGTGGGTGTCGCCATCTGCCTAGCATACCTTGCGGCGTAGAAGAGGTCAACTGAAGTTCACTGAGAGCACAAGGCGGCTTGCCATAATGATGATGATGTCATAACAGCTTATCAGTGTCCATTCTATCATTTCAGACATAAAAAAAATAATATGATAAGCATCTACTTCAATAAGCAGAAATATTGGAGACTTTTACACCTTTAACTACTCATAGTACGCGGGTGTTCAGTGGTGGTGGCGGTGGGAGGGGGGTTGTTTTGGATCATGTGACACACAGTCAGTATTTTACTAACTAGTTGTTACAGCTTGATAATTAGCCCCGGTCTTTAATTAAGTGTAAGCAAGTCAACCGAATGCTGAGCCCACTGGGAATGACAATTCACGATGCACTGGGCTGTAATTGGCAATTGCGACGCGACTGTTATAAAATAATACTTGTAGTGTGCCAATGTTATCGCCATTTTGGATCTGAATGGTTCTTGCCAAAAACAAAATGGTCCTATTATTACAAGTCTCCAAATGCCATGACTTGTTAATGTAAAATATCTGTTCCTCTTGATTCAATGGCTTGATTCATTGTCGCGCGTTACCATTGTTACCATAGCTCATAACCATACACGATCGTTACGTCGAACTGCGTCAACTGCAACTGCGGGTAAACCATGATGAGAGGGGTTCATATGTGCAATGCTGTACTACCATTGGTCGACTTTTATTGGATAATTATATCGTTCATTATAATCTTAGGTACATTCTGTGTGGGAACTGTTGTATGTTTGACACAAAATTGCTGTGAATATTTTAGAAAAATCACTGTGAAAAAAAGCGCTGCCACTAATGGGGGAGGATACCCTTAGGGGCACCACTAGCTGTAATTTTTACAGTGTTAACAGGCATTCTATTTACTAAAAAACATTGTATACAAAGTCGGAACATTTGAAAATATGTACCCTTATTTCAAAATGGTGCCCCTAATTGGTTATAAAAAGGGAGAACGTTCATACTCTCAAACACGCATTATCACACCCCTAAATGGAACATTTAAATGAAGATCTGGCAGCATTTATAATAGTGGAAGAAACTGGAGATCTCATTTTGCAATGTTTTCTATAGTATTTGTGGCTTCTAATGAAGATTAGGAGGGAATTCTTGACAAGCTGCAAATTATTGATCTTTTTTTCATGTGCACAACAGGCACCATAACAACCATGTACTAACTGTGCAGATTAAAGATTTTAAGTAAATTAAAATAAAAGTTTCCGATATGTATCCGTTTAAAATAAATTTACTTTAATACGTCGTAAACTCTGCATAAGCTGTCTCTC